>OY759264.1:41119811-41134811 GCA_963662155.1 Lamellibrachia columna | reverse complement strand
GTTATGTTACTTCATCTAGTTATGTTACTTCATTTAGTTATGTTACTTCATTTAGTTATGTTACTTCATTTAGTTATGTTACTTCATCTAGTTATGTTACTTCATTTAGTTATGTTACTTCATCTAGTTATGTTACTTCATTTATGCATTATTTAGACGATGTTTAACCGCGTGTTTTATAAAGCTGATGTAAATTTCATGCGGTTCTCACGTGTTTCCCTCGGCGATGATGTTATCGTGCAATCATCCATCAATAGCCAATGACTGTTGTCTACCGAAATCATCCATAATGTGTTGGTGTCACTGTAAACCGAAGACATGCAAGGTGTGTTGCTGTCACTGTCAACCGAAGCCATCCGTGATGTGTTGGTGTCACTGTCAACCGAAGTCATCCATGATGTGTTGGTCACTGTCAACCAAAGTCATCCATGGGATTTTGGTGTCACTCTCAACCGAAGTCACCCATGGTGTGTTGGTCACTCTCAACCGAAATCATCAATGATGTGTTGGCGTCACTGTCAACCGAAATCACCCATGGTGTGTTGGTGTCACTGTCAACCGAAGTCAGTGAGATACAAGATACTTTATTGAATTTCTCAAAAGAAAACTTTAGACTTCTATGCTTCGTCCCTTGTGTCGTCAACTAAAAAATCGCATTTAATTGTAAAGTACTTCACAATAGCAATGTGCTTACACGTAATGCCTCGGGTGATACCCTTAAGAGACCATAATCTTAACCACATATGCATGTATTGACTTGGCGTGGTTTATAAATAGCCCGACTGGTCTTTATTTAAATAATTAAGATGTCTAATTAAATTACTGAAATTTTCATTATACACTACATTATTACTGACATAAATACCCGCGTGGTCCTCTAATCACCAGAGATGACGACTCTACTTACACAATGCGCAGCACGCCGGCACTACGGGGAAAGTAGTGATTATTATAAATGTTGGTGATTAGTTTCGTGTGACGAGCCGAAGTTAGGACAATGTGGCGGGACATCAAATAATTCCTTTTGTTTTTTCCCTTAGTTTTATGGATAACAATTAATTCACGTGCTACAGAGCAGAATTTGTTCAGATGAATTATTATGAGCATACCAGAACATAATATTTCACATAGTATCGTGACACAATTTTATGTTCACACATTTCACCACATTGATTAACTGGACTGGTTTTGTTACGACCATGGTCGTAAACTGCCATAACTGTTGACGCTATATTCGCGATATGAACATGTACAGAACTGGTGGAACAAGGTAAAGAACATTCTGCCGAACTGGTAGAACAAAGTGACGAACTGGTAGAACAAGGTGAAGAACATGCCACAGAACTGGTAGAACAAGGCAAAGAACTGGTGGAACAAGATGACGAACATGCTATACAACTGGTAGAACAAGGTGTATGCTACAGAACTGGTAGAACAAGGTTTATGCTACAGAACTGGTAGAACAAGGTTTATGCTACAGAACTGGTAGAACAAGGTGTATGCTACATAACTGGTAGAACAAGGTTTATGCTACAGAACTGGTAGAACAAGGTTTATGCTACAGAACTGGTAGAACAAGGTGTATGCTACAGAACTGGTAGAAGCAGGTGAATAGGTCAATAAAAAACACTTGATATTAAAAAAGTACTGAATGAGCAAACGTTCGCAGTGACAGGATGATGCAATAGAACTTGTACATCTCAGGAGCAGTGACATTACTGTCCTTTGGATAACCACTCTAATGGCTCCTACGATAGCGACCAGTTTCAGTCTTAGTAGAAGTCTCCCGTCCCACAGCAAATATTTTTATCTTTCTTTTTTTTTGCATAATGTATTACTTTTGTTGATTACTTATTAATTGTTAATGTATATTGTACAGTTCAATATTTGTATGTATCATGTATATCTGTATAATTTATCAATGTAATTTATGTACGTTTTTCTGCTGTTGTGACAAATAAAATTATCCTTATCCTAATGTCTTATGTGGTTATAAAGGTAAGTAAATCACCAAATGTAGTAGAACACAAATACAAATATTTTCCACGGCTAATGATGGGTGTGTACAACGTCCATTGTTGACGCCATCACTTGTGGTAAAAGGGCCATCGTTGAAGCACGTGCTCGTACGAACTGTGGCCTAATCCAAACAACACGTATGATTACATTTGATCAATGCAGCTGCGTGCGGATATTAACGTTTACGTCATTGTATTTCTGGTAACCTGTTTGCAATACATCGAACTGCCGATGCATCGCAATAGTCGACGTGACGATGCAATACGAACAATATTAGTTTTAACTATCGATAGTTATCGTCGATAGTACACAGAACTATCGATAATCATCGTCGATATTATACTTAACTATCGATAGTTATCGTCGATAGTACACTGAACTATCGATAGTAACGACAGTTGGCAAAGAATCTATCGCAATCGTAATAATAAAACTATTCCCAAATAGTCACCCTTTATTACAAGACATTCACTTCGTCAGCAAATTACATCATGGCTCTCAATACCAACACTTTCAGATCGTGTACTGAGAAGTGTTTTATGTGAATGACCCCCTACTCGACAATAATGCTCGTGAACACGTCTCTGGACAGAGATAGCCAGCTCCCAACTACTCATCTCCCTGCGACCAGCTGCTTGCGGCCATCTCCCTCCGGCAATATCCCTGCGACCAAATCCTTGCGAATAACTTCCTGTGGCCAGTTCCCTGCGGCCATCTCCCTGCTGCCATCTCCCTGCGACCAGTTCCCTGCGACCATCTCTTTGCAACCAGCTCACTGTGGTCATCTCCCTGCGACCATCTCCATACTGCCATCTCCGTGCGGCCATCTCCCTGCGGCCAACTCTTTGCCACCAGTGACCAACTTCCTGTGGCCAACGAATGTAGGGCGTATTAAATTGCGATATGTGAATTTAAACAATTCATATGAAGTGACATAAGTGCAATTGAGCAAGCATATTCACAGGTTTGTTTGTACAAGCTATTGGCTGTGAAATAGTTCATTTTCTTGACAGTTTTACAGACGGAGGGATTTATGGGAATTGTTCTGCTATGGGCCACGTGGGCGTATGAATACATGGCTATTTTTTTTAATTGATGGACATCGCACGTCAGGCGTTTTAAAAATTTGGTCAGCATGTCAATGCGATGATGGCAGTTGCTGTGAAGAGTTTTTAGAATTTTTGATGGTCACGTTTTCTTATAATCAGACAAAACGTTAACATGGCCACCAATGCAATTTGGGCACGGACCACAGTCACTTTTCCCATTGACGACCATTATAACGTTCTTGCGCCTACATTGAAAATTTATTCTACAATTTTTTTTTTATTCACAGCAAATGACAGACCCACTAAGACACCTGGTGTGTGAACTTCGTGAAAATTACATACCTCCTTTTCGGACACAAATTGCTTCAATGCATGACATCCCTGCATTTCTGCAATGAAATTCACCGGTTTCCAAAATATGAGTGCTTCTTGCCTGATGGCCATCGTGTCCTTAAGCAACAGGTATACCAACAGACAAATGGCATAATTTCAAAGCTTAGATGCTACTGTGCACAAAAACATCACTTCCGCTCACTCATCCACACGATTTCGGCTCTCAAAAATAAACCTAACTGCACAATTATTTTTTTCCTTGGGACTCTTTATTGATGTAATGGCGGACGGATTCTAACTGTGGTCCGTGCCCAATTCTCTAGAGCGGTCTTACCCCGCCAGCAACTGACAGTAGTTCCTAACACGTGACGGTATCAACGACGCACGCTAGCTTACTATGAGTGCCCACCTATAGATCAAAGAGTCGCCGGCCATGCCATGATAGAGTAGTTGTGCATTTCGTGCCGCCTAAAGCTAGGACGTGCGCGCGGGAATGAACAATGACAATTATGTCATAAGTTCATGCAGAAGGTCACGCCAGTAGACAGTCAGATTTCTATCGAACCGACACATTACGTACGAGCATAATATTATATTGATTCAGTGAAGGCGGAAAAGAACCACGCGATGGAGACAATGCATCACTATTAGGTTTTCTTGGAAACGATTACAAAATTACAGCTTCTGCAAAATTCTCATTTCATCTTAAGTTATATATTTGAATGGAACTTAGTGGCGATGGTAGTAGAAAGCATGATCGTATATAATAATAATAATACTCAACTTCTATGGCGCTTATATCCTCAGGAACCTGAGCTCAGAGGCGCAACAAAACAGAATCATTAAGCATAATCATGAACAGGGACGCGCAAAAGTCATTATCAGTACGAGGGACAACCGAAGATTTATGGTGGAAATGCAATTTTGAATAAATATGTCTTGAGTTATTTTTGGGGAAAATAGCTATAGTTTCAGAATTTTTTTAAGTGATGGGGAGTTCATTCCAGACCCTAGGCGCAGCGACAGAGAAACCACGTTTACCCAAGTTAAGTTTTGTTTTAGGTACAATAAGTTGTTGTGAAATTGATGATCTGAGCCGCCTAGGGGTATTTGAAAGATGCAGGAGACTAGCCAAGTAGGGTGGTTGTTGTGTAGATAGAGCACGATATGTAAGAGTGGACAGCTTAAAATTAATTCGATAAGAAACAGGAAGCCAGTGTAACTGTTTAAGAAGTGGTAGTGATGGTGAAAACCGAGGCGCCCTGAGAACGACATATTCGAGCCTATACACATCATAGAGATTAGGAAAATAACAATAAAAAGTGATTGATAGGTGCAAATATGATTGTTGAACAAGTAAGGTAACCATGTGAAAGAAAGCTTTCGGGCGGGAAATACTGCATTTATCATTTGGTTATGCTTTCCCGCTTTTGGGGCGAAATGTCCCGCTTTTTATAATGTTCAAAAGCATTTTTTTAATGGTAAAATCGATCTATTTGTTGCCCCCAAGGCCACGAGGCCACGAGGCCACAAGGCCATTCCTGGCACAAGTTGTTTATCTGGTTGAAGTGTTTCACTTGTTATCGCGCATGCGTTCATGTGAACGTTCATGTGAACGTTCATGTTAATTTCATGTGAACGAAGATGAGCAAGTCGAAATGGCAACCCATAAAAAGAGAAAGAGAAAGAAACACTTTAAATACATAGTTGTTACAAATGAGCAAAGTTGTTACAAATGAGCAAAGAGATTTTGGAGATTTAGATTTTCTCTGTACGATGTAAATTAAGTTATCAATAAATGATGTGTGTCGTCGTCGTCGTCGCCGTCGTCGTTGTTGTTGTTGTTGTTGTTGTTGTTGTTGTTGTTGTTGTTGTTGTTGTTGTTGTTGTTTTTAGTTGTTGTGGTGGCGGTCATGACTACGTCTCATCAGAATACATGACTACATGTTACGCGATATGTAGTTGACCTAATTTTGCCGAGTGATCTGTAAAATTATCCACGAGGTGCTCACTAATGAACACACTGAGATGCCACTATGTCAGGTGGAGGGTGTACGTGATTCCACTTGCTGTGTGACGACTCACTATGCCAGGTGGAGGGTGTACGTGATTCCACGTGCTGTGTGACGACTCACTATGTCAGGTGGAGGGTGTACGTGATTCCACTTGCTGTGTGACGACTCACTATGCCAGGTGGAGGGTGTACGTGATTCCACGTGCTGTGTGACGACTCACTATGCCAGGTGGAGGGTGTACGTGATTCCACGTGCTGTGTGACGACTCACTATGCCAGGTGGAGGATGTACGTGATTCCACGTGCTGTGTGACGACTCACTATGCCAGGTGGAGGGTGTACGTGATTCCACGTGCTGTGTGACGACTCACTATGCCAGGTGGAGGGTGTACGTGATTCCACGTGCTGTGTGACGACTCACTATGCCAGGTGGAGGATGTACGTGATTCCACGTGCTGTGTGACGACTCACTATGCCAGGTGGAAGGTGTACGTGATTCCACGTGCTGTGTGACGACTCACTATGCCAGGTGGAGGGTGTACGTGATTCCACGTGCTGTGTGACGACTCACTATGCCAGGTGGAGGGTGTACGTGATTCCACGTGCTGTGTGACGACTCACTGTAAAGCGTAATGGTGAATACCACTGGCTTTCTACTGGGGGACTGTAGTGTCAACGGAGGGCGGGATCACCCACGTGCGTAACCACCCCCAATGCACAAACCCTCTGTTTGTAGTTAATTAGCAACGGCCATATTAAATGAGTGAGTGCGTGAGTATATGAGCGAGTGAGTGAGTGAGTGAGTGAATGCGTGCGTTCGTGCGTGCGTGCGTGCGTGCGTGCGTGCGTGCGTGCGTGCGTGCGTGATTGATTGATTGATTGATTGATTGATTGATTGATTGATTGATTGATTGATTGATTGAGCGAGCGAGCGAGCGAGGGAGGGAGGGAGGGAGGGAGGGAGGGAGGAAGGGGGTGAGTGAGTGAGTGAGTGAGTGAGTGAGTGAGTGAGTGAGTGAGTGAGTGAGTGAGTGAGTCAGTGAGTGAGTGAGTCAGTGAGTCAGTGAGTCAGTGAGTCAGTGAGTCAGTGAGTGAGTCAGTGAGTGAGTGAGTGAGTCAGTGAGTGAGTGAGTGAGTGAGTGAGTGAGTGAGTGAGTGAGTGAGTGAGTCAGTGAGTCAGTGAGTCAGTGAGTCAGTGAGTCAGTGAGTCAGTGAGTCAGTGAGTCAGTGAGTCAGTGAGTGAGTCAGTGAGTCAGTGAGGATCAACTCATGGCCATGGTAATTACACGTTCCCCTACGGACAGAACAAGTCACATTAAAGAGGTAACGGTTAAATTAATCTAAGTGAAATTATGGTTCATTAAAACATATTTAGGTGGTCAGTTAGAATATACATAGTTTATAACACATAACATGATTTTGCAATAAGAACATCAGGGACATGCCATAGTGTCTAGTAATACAATGGAATCGCCACGTGAAGTTATTTTTCTGTAAGGTAACCGCAGTTACTGTCTGTGACTTGTAAACTTGCTGCATAGAGATATCACGGAGCTGTCAGAATCCACACCCTGACTCCCACCACCTTCTAAACATAAGGTCGTCTCGGGAATCCAACTCCATAACTTGTATCCCAGCAACGTTCGTTCGTCGCAATATTCAGCGAATGCGAACTACCTCCACTACCTGTTTTCGTCTTAGCTGGCCCAGCCTGAAGTTGTTCCTGGATGAACCGAACCAATTATTTCCGCGTATGTTATCATCATTCCTGGCTGTTAGCAAGACCGAGCGATGCGGAATATTTCCCAATAAACAGCGGCTGTGTCAACAATGCATCTGGTCTCCGAGCGCCAACTGCTGATCTCTGTCCGGTGTCCCGGCGGCAACGCACGCACGCGCGCGCGCACAGGCGCACACGGACACACGCGCGCACGCACTGCCGCCGTCGACGACGACGTCCACTAAGGTGTCCTGTCCCGGAAAGAATCATACTTAGATTGTCGAGCTGTGTGGGGACGTCTCCACATGCAATATGTGTAGTACAATATTTATTTGGCCGAAATTCTGTTTGGTGATTCCATGGCACAATATCACCATTCGAACGAGCAGCTTTCGCGCAGCAATTGCAGTGTTACAGGATGATTACTAGTGAAGTTGAAATGTTGTTCGCGTGAATTGATATTCCCGATTCAATAAATAGGTCTATATTTACTGACTTTTGTTGTGGTTCGGATTTTGACTCTATAACAACCTACCCCCCCCCCTCCCGAATCGGCCCCAATGTATACAACGATACTATCCTATTTAGTCCTAGGATGATCTGTTGCCTAGCAAAGGCAATGTCATGTCATATTGCATATCAACGGTGGGCCTATACTACGTACACATCACGAAGAAATATAGACTCGTACAAGACTTCTGTAGTGTCAGTTGAATAAGTACTTCATTGGTGCAAATACTAATTCAACATAATCATTATGGTTACCTAACATCCACACTACTTATTCTTAATTGCTTACCTGCGAGCATATTCTATGGTCATAGCGGAGATCTAAGCACACTTACACCCTCCGAGTGAGCTCCAAGTGCACCACTGGTGCCAGTAATCATTAAACATAAGTATATGGTTGCATAGTAACAGCACTTTTAAATCTTAGGTAGCATAGTAATGGGGTATCGGTGATTACAGCAGAGATCTAAGCATGCCTACGTTCCTCTAAGTGAGTCGGAAGTACACTAACTGTCAGTAACCATTACAAATAATCATATGGTTGCTTTAAACAACACTTTTAAATCACAATTGCCTACCAACAGCCATATTAAATTATCATAGATGAAATATCGACACCAACAGTCTAGGTACCGGTAAAAAACAACATTATTAATTATATTACTTTACCTTAATCAGATTGCATATATTCTGTAACCGCAGCTTTCTCCGTGTCAGAAGATGCACAACATCCACCTCGCAGCTGCATAGCTCTGCACAGACATTGTTTATTTGTGTGTGCGTGCGTGTGCGTGTGCGTGTGCGTCATTTTTGCTATATTGTGAAAAACAGTTGTGCGAGTAACCTCGACACACGTCCCCTGTCTTCCTACTGTTAAAGCAGCACATTGTACTTGTGTTTTCCACTGTTGGCGGCGTTATTAGCTTGATTGGCTACCCGGGAGCACATATCACGCTGAGTGGCGTGTGTGCATTCGATACGGCTTCAGTTGCTAATCACCAGCTCGTGGTGAGAGCCCAGTGTCCGAGACATTTCCACGAAGATAGTATATGATCGTACCAACGACATGGTAATTAGGAAATAATCCGTCCGCGTGACATTATGAATAGTATTCACGGCCATCCTTATTAAAGCCACTATGTTGCTGTCCAGTAGTGCACTCGTTGTCAGGAGTAATGCCATCCACTCTGTTGCTGTCCAGTAGTGCACTCGTTGTCAGGAGTAATGCATGCCATCAACAGCGTGTCTATTCACCCACTAACATGTCGGGTTGACCATTTCAGTTACAATTATTAAAACCGTATTATGACCACAGGCCACTTCAGATCTTATGCAATATATATCCGCCAGAAAAACAAGCTTGTAGAAACTTGTTATAACGTTTTGGAACACCTCTGTATTGTTGATGTGTTGTCTGTATTGTTGATGTATTGTCTGTATTGTTGATGTGTTGTCTGTATTGTTGATGTGTTGTCTGTATTGTCGATGTGTTGTCTGTATTGTTGATGTGTTGTCTGTATTGTCGATGTGCTGTCTGTATTGTTGATGTGTTGTCTGTATTGTCGATGTGTTGTCTGTATTGTTGATGTGTTGTCTGTATTGTCGATGTGTTGTCTGTATTGTTGATGTGTTGTCTGTATTGTCGATGTGTTGTCTGTATTGCGCCATTAAAACTGTTACAGACCGCTCGCCTGTCAATGTATTGGCCGACCGCAGCAACATTTCAAAATTAGTCACCGGGCTAGGTCAGAGGAGTATAAGATTTGAGACTATTTTCTGACAAACGAGCTACATCATTTTCATGAGTTTCACACTAGAAGTAAGGTAAATTATGTTTAATGTTATTTGAAAGTTTGAAAGAAAATCATAGGACAATTTGTTCTCAAGGAATATAATGATTGTTGTTTCACCCCTTAGAACTATGAAGACTACCTCCTGTTGTGTCGACTGGCGTCAGTTCCTAATAGTTCGGGTAGTGGTCTCACAGCGAAGGAGAAAATATCACGGGAACATGCAAAGAATCGATTACTTTCGCATTACGTCGACTGCCGTATCGACAGGTGCCCGGCGACTGTGTCTCCGCTAACGCAGCTATTGATCCGGTCACTTTCCGGCAAGGCACCGCACAGTTAATTAGCGTCCATCTAAAGCGGGATAAATAATAAAAAAATAGCGTAAAAGCGTCATGTTGATTCATGCGCTTGTGTCGTCGGGTCGTGGTGGCGCTCACTGGGGTAGGCGCGGGAGAGACAGGGAACGGGGGGTCGGAGGGGGTCGGGAGAGGCGGAGGGAGGCGGAGAATGGGGAGACGCGGGGGAACGGGGTTGGTGTGAGGAGGAACGGGATGTGCAAGCAGGGAATATGGTGGCAGAGGAACGGGGAGAGACGGCGGAACGGGGGAGGCGGGGACCGAGGTGGGTATAAGCGAGGGAACGGGGGGGGGGGCAAGCGGGGAAGGAACGGTCAGCGAATACGCCATTTGTTCCAATGTGTATACGCCTAGTTTGAATGTTTTGTATAACCACCAACAATCAGTGTATTATTATTATTATTAAGAGTGTATTTCGCAGTCTCAACAGCCAACTGATGCCTAGCTGGCTCTTGCGCCCTCTTACACCGCTTCCATTGAACTGTTCTGCGTAGTGTTCTCCACTCGGTCCTAGTCCTGGTCGTCCCACGCAGCTGCTCCAGGCCGACCCTCATTTTCAGCCGTATGCCGATGTGCCGCATGCTGGTAGGCCGGTGTAACAGTATATCTACCCCTTGGATAGCTTCCCCCAAGTTGTCTTTACTCAAAACTATTTTCTCCCACAACTAAAATCAAGAACATGGTGCAATTAAATAAATATTTATTATACATTTCATCATGTAATAACTTACAATTATCACAAAAGAGTTCAAGTGCGATAAATCGCAAAACCAGTCTTTCATTACTTGCAATTATCACAATAAAATCTCATGCAAAATCATTCACTAACTTGAATGCATTAATACATTAAGTGTCTACTCTTATCACACAATTGCACGTCCACAAAATTATTGTGTGTTTCATCTTCATGATAGCTAGCTGCATTAAATAGTTTTGTTAAAGTCAAACGTTTTGGTGCATACTAGTTCAGATGTCAAATTAAATTAAAATGGCGTTCATAAAACATATTTACAACACACATACATGTTCCGGTTAATGTGCAATAACGTGATAAAAAGCAACATTCATTCTAAAAAAAATCACTTGCGAGAGGGTTTTCAGTTATCAATTATGAGCTAAATGTAGTTAAATACAGTATAGTAATTGTATTTTTGCATCCCAGTGGGCATATCAGAGCAAATATAGCATGTCTAGTTATCTTAATCACTAATCTATGCACACGCAAATTTGCTAATGTGCTGCATGTAAACCGATATGAACTATCTAGATTTACTCAATACATAAGCCGCTAGTGTTTTCAGGCAATTTTCAAAACCGCTAGTATTTATTATTACACGACGTACCCATTTATGGTACAAAGCAAAATAATTCTTGAACTAATTTGACAAATTTCCTGTCTTACCTTTCAGTTGGTAGCATAGGGTGGATTCTTTCATAGAAAAGTTCCTCGCGTTCCGTCTCAAGTCTTTCTTCTGCTCCTTAGTCAGACAGTTCCTCGCGTTCCGTCTCAAGTCTTTCTTCTGCTCCTTAGTCAGACAGTTCCTCGCGTTCCGTCTCAAGTCTTTCTTCTGCTCCTTAGTCAGACAGTTCCTCGCGTTCCGTCTCAAGTCTTTCTTCTGCTCCTTAGTCAGACAGTTCCTCGCGTTCCGTCTCAAGTCTTTCTTCTGCTCCTTAGTCAGACAGTTCCTCGCGTTCCGTCTCAAGTCTTTCTTCTGCTCCTTAGTCAGACAGTTCCTCGCGTTCCGTCTCAAGTCTTTCTTCTGCTCCTTAGTCAGACAGTTCCTCGCGTTCCGTCTCAAGTCTTTCTTCTGCTCCTTAGTCAGACAGTTCCTCGCGTTCCGTCTCAAGTCTTTCTTCTGCTCCTTAGTCAGACAGTTCCTCGCGTTCCGTCTCAAGTCTTTCTTCTGCTCCTTAGTCAGACAGTTCCTCGCGTTCCGTCTCAAGTCTTTCTTCTGCTCCTTAGTCAGACAGTTCCTCGCGTTCCGTCTCAAGTCTTTCTTCTGCTCCTTAGTCAGACAGTTCCTCGCGTTCCGTCTCAAGTCTTTCTTCTGCTCCTTAGTCAGACAGTTCCTCGCGTTCCGTCTCAAGTCTTTCTTCTGCTCCTTAGTCAGACAGGATGTGTATTGCTGTGTACTAATAAATGCCATCTATGCTGTTTATGAAACACTGAGTGGTGCAGATTCTTCGTTGGCTCCATATTGATACTGATGTGATACTGATGTGATACTGATGTGCTGCTCGTAGACATCTTCCTTAAATAGCACATTTTGAAAAGCCTAGGATAAAAAGATTATTTTTTCTGTGAAGTGGGTGAAAGGATTTAGTTATTGTGTATTGTGTGTGGTTACCCAACAAAATAAATCAAAGGTTAATACACTATACTGCGAGGACACATTGCAACGTGTCAAAGCCACCAAGGAAAGGCGGGTCCTTGAAACTTGTATTGATACCTCAGTGCCTTGAGAAGAGTGTGTTGTTGAGGCAGCTGACAATGATTAACTCAGTGTCTTGAGAAAAAAGTGTTTTGCTGTTGAGGTGGCCGATCATGATTAGCCAAGTGCCACGATGAGAGACTTATCATGATTAACTCGGTAATTACTTCATATTATTCATTCGTAAATTTATAACGACATAAATATAAAAATAAAAAATTTTCTTGCAGAATAAAATATAATAGATATTATTCATTCATATTTGCCAATTATAAAGTTGCATAAGAACAGACATACACATTTATAAGGGGGAGTAAGATATAAGGGGGAGTAAGATATCCAGGGTGGGGGAAGGGAAGATACTCTGGTTCTGGGTCGGCCGTGGTTCTGGGTCGGCCGTGGTTCTGGGTCGGCCGTAGTTCTGGGTCGGCGGTCAGTTTGGGAATATGCTTGGTTTGTAGGTGTCTCCTCGTCCACGCGTGTAGGAAGTAGCCGAAGACGCGTCATCGCATGCCCATCACATCGGCGCTTATTTGTCGGCATCATAAAACTTCACGTTGCTTACCCTCTGTGGCCAGTGAATCCCGGTGAGTGAGCGGAGCTGCTTCCGATGGAAGGCATCTAGTTTTTTTCCGTTTCCGAACCCGTCCGGCGCCACGCACCTGCGACGTACAGGAACACTGGACGCACAAACACATTATATAAACGTACATGAACACTGGACGCACAAATTCATTATATAAACGTACATGAACACTGGACGCACAAACACATTATATAAACGTACAGGAACACTGGACGCACAAACACATTATATAAACGTACAGGAACACTGGACGCACAAACACATTATATAAACGTACAGGAACACTGGACGCACAAACACATTATATAAACGTACATGAACACTGGACGCACAAACACATTATATAAACGTACAGGAACACTGGACGCACAAACACATTATATAAAAGTACAGGAACACTGGACGCTCAAACACATTATATAAATGGTAATAATAATTATATATATATATATATATTATATATATACGTTATATATATATATATATATATATATATAGTATATACGTATATGCAAATATATATACATATATGTATATGTATATATAATATATATATATATATATATATATATATATATTATATATATATAGTATATATATATATATACATATATATATATATACATATATATATATATGTATATATATATATATATATATATATATATATATATATATATACATATATATATATATTATACATATATATATATATATATATATATATATATATATATATATATATATATGTATATATATATATATATACATATGTATATATATATATATGTATATATATATATATATATATATATATATATATAATATATATATATATATATATATATATATATATATATATATATATATATATGTATATATATATATATATATATATATATATATATATATATATATATATATATGTATATATATATATATATATATATATATATATATATATATATATATATATATATATATATATATATATATATAGGCTACAGTCGACAAAACCAGCGTTTAGCTTTGCCTAGTGCACTCACACGTTCGTCCACGCTAGTATGCACACACGTCATGATATGTATGCGCACAACACACATGCTTGTGGACTTGCGTGCGAGTGCGAGTGCGAGTGCGCGTGCGAAAATAACACGTAGTGTATTTTCAATTAAAACATTCTTGTCACTTGAAAACTTAATTACCTAGCATGACTTGTTTTTTGACCTCTGTTATAGTGGCGACAATGGCGAGTGAGTGGCTATTATCCACTAGAGAATTGTAAAACCAAGATGGCGATATAGAGAATTTCATTACAACGCGACAAATTGAACGTTTGCGTGCAATGTGCGTTCGAAGCGCCACTTGTGTAGAGCTACTCACACTCATTAATTACACTTGAACGCTTCAGTGTCGATACCTTTTCTCTTTGCTACCATCCCTTACAGTTTTAACTGATTACCACAAAACCAATATTGAAGTGGCGTGTGGTCAAACCACTTGTGTGACGCAGGCGTTGCTATCTGCGAGCAGGATTTCACGTCCACTTAAAACTGATTTAGCCTATCACAAATCTGATTCGTTGATGTCTAAATGTGTAGCCGTCAAGAGATTCATCACCGCAACAAGAAATATGGACACATATAGCAAAGGTATCGGCGAGAATGTGGAAGCAAGGTGTTGTTACACAGGATTCACAGCGTCGTTACTGTGGAAGTCAGGCGTTGTTACACAGGATTCACAGCGTCGTCTACTGTGGAAGTCAGGCGTTGTTACACAGGATTCAAAGCGTCGTTACTGTGGAAGTCAGGCGTTGTTACACATGTTCACAGTGTCATTACTATAGTAACCCTGTATGTTGAGTGCCGAATGTGTTTCTATCAGTCATTCATTGGATGTTGTGGTAATCACGGGAAAAGGATCCCTAATATTAATCCCTATTCCTATTTACAATCAGCAGTTAATGGTCGATTGCGTGCGTCAGTGATAGGTACGAGTGATAGATTGGGTTCGTGACCGCGATCACTCGGATCACATGAGAACACCCGGCGACATATGGTGCTCTAATCAACAGACGGGTGTCACTTGTAAACATGTAACAGCATGCTGGTAGTAATATCGGTTACATTCACTGTCGATATACTACGCACACTATTCCTGAACATCGCTGCGCGGAACACGTGGCAAT